>PVUN01001312.1:5788844-5813844 GCA_002994505.1 Seriola rivoliana | reverse complement strand
TTGCCATACTATATTATGTCTGTCTGTTCTTATCTTTACAGTCTTTAATATACTATGACATGTGTATATCTGACCATATTATGACGTTTTTTGATGTTTTTATGCCTTAAAACACTATTCAATTTTTTTTTATTTTTGCCATACTGTCGTTCTTTCACTTTTTTTGCCATACTATACTATGTCATTTTTCTGACGCTATAGGCATTAATGTACTATGATATGCTTATACCTTACCATATAATGACATTTCTTGATGTTTTTATGCTTTAATATACTATATACTATACTATATCGATACTAGATCTTTTTATGCCTCAATGTACCTTGCCATTTTTCCCTTTTTTTGCCATACTATACTATGTCGTTTTTTCACTTTTTTTTGCTTTACTATACTGTGTCGTTTTTCTCACTTTATAGGCCTTAATATACAATGACGTTTTAATACCTTAGAATATTATGACGTTTACTGATATTTTTATGCCCTAAAATACCCAAGCCATTTTTTATTATTTTTGCCATACTATACTATGTCGTTTTTTCACTTTCTTTGCCATACCATAGTACGTAGTTTTTGTCAATTTTTAGGCTTTAATATACAATGACATCTTTAAATCTTAGAATATTATGACGTTTTTTGATGTTTTTATGCCTTAACATACTATGCCATTTTTTTCATTTTTTTGTCATACTATATTATGTCGTTTTTTCACTTTTTTTGCCATACTATATTATGTCTGTTTTTTCACTTTACAGGAATTAATATACTATGACGTGTGTAGCTGACCATATTATGTTGTTTTTATGTTTCTATGCCTTAATAAACTAAGCCATTTTTCATTATTTTGCCATACTGTCGTTCTTTCACTTTTTTTACCATACAATACTATGTCATTTTTCTGACACTATAGGCATTAATATACTATGATATGCTTATACCTTACCATGTTATGATATTTCTTGATGTTTTTATGCTTTAATATACTATATACTATACTATATCGATACTAGCTGTTTTTATGCCTCAATGTACCTTGCCATTTTTCCCTTCTTTTGCCATACTATACTATGTCGTTTTTTCACTTTCTTTGCCAGACCATACTATGTAGTTTTTGTCACTTTTTAGGCGTTAATATACAATGACATCTTTAAATCTTAGAATATTATGACGTTTTTTGATGTTTTTATGCCTTACCATACTATGCCATTTTTTTCATTTTTTTGCCATACTATACTATGTCGTTTTTTCACTTTTTTTGCCATACTATATTATGTCTTTTTTCTCACTTTACAGGCATTAATATACTATGACGTGTGTACCTGACCATATTATGACGTTTTTTGATGTTTTTATGCCTTAAAACACTATGCAATTTTTTCTTATTTTTACCATACCATACTATCTTCTTTTTCTTACTGTTTAGGCTGTAATATACAATGATATCTTTAAATCTTAGTATATTCTGTCGTTTTTCAATATTTTTATGCCTTAAAACACGATGCCATTTTTTTCATTTTTTTGCCATACTATATTATGTCTGTTTTCTTAGCTTCTTACTTTTTAGGCTTTAATATACAATGACATTTTTATATCTTAGTATATTATAACGTTTTTTGATCTTTTTATGCCTTAAAACACTATGCCATTTTTCGTATTTTTGCCATACTACACTATGTCGTTTTTTCACTTTTTTGCTATTCTATACTGTGACGTTTTTCTCACTTTATACGCCTTAATATACAATGATGTTTTTATACCTGAATATGCTATGACGTTTTCTGATATTTTTAGGCCTTAAAAGACCCAAGCCATTTTTTATTATTTTTGCCATACTATATGTCCTTTTTCTTACTTTCTAGACTTTTGTATACAATGAAATCTTTATAACTTAGTATATTATGACGTTTTTTTATCTTTTATGCCTTAACATACTATGTCGTTTATTCACTTTTTTTGCCATACTATATTATGTATGTTTTCTCACTTTACAGGCATTAATATACTATGATATCTGTATGCCTTACCATATTATGACATTTTTTGATGTTTTTATGCCTTAACATACTATGCCATTTTTTTCATTTTTTTGCCATACTATACTGTGTCGTTTTTCTCACTTTATGGGCATTAATATACTATAACATGTGTATAACTTAACATATTATGACGTTTTTTGATCTTTTATGCCTTAACATACTATGCCATTTTTTTCATTTTTTTGCCAAACTATACTATGTCGTTTTTTCACTCTTTTTGCCATACTATACTATGTTGTTTTTCTCACTTTATATGCCTTAATATATGATGATATCTGTATACCTTAACATATTATGATGTTTTTTGATGTTTTTATGCCTTAACATACTATGCCATTTTTTTCATTTTTTTTTGCCATACTATACTATGTCGTTTTTTCACTTTCTTTGCCATACCATACTATGTAGTTTTTGTCACTTTTTAGGCTTTAATATACAATCACATCTTTATATCTTGGAATACTATGATGTACTTTGATGTTTTTATGCCTTAAAATACTATGCCATTTTTTTCATTTTTTTGCCATACTATAATGTCGTTTTTTCACTTTTTTTGCCATACTATATTATGTCTGTTTTCTCACTTTACAGGCAATAATATACTATGATATCTATATACCTTACCATATTATGACGTTTTTTGATGTTTTTATGCCTTAACATACTATGCCATTTTTTTCATGTTTTTGCCATACTATACTGTGTCGTTTTTCTCACTTTATAGGCATTAATATACTATAACATGTGTATAACTTAACATATTATGACGTTTTTTGATCTTTTATGCCTTAACATACTATGCCAGTTTTTTCCGTTTTTTTGCCATACTATACTATGTCGTTTTTCCACTTTCTTTGCCATACCATACTGTCTAGTTTTTGTCACTTTTTAGGCTTTAATATACAATCACATCTTTATATCCTGGAATATTATGACGTACTCTGATGTTTTTATGCCTTAATATACTATGCCATTTTTTCATTTTTTTCCATACTATACTGTGTCGTTTTTCTCACTTTATAGACATTAATATACTATGATATCTGTATACCTTACCATATTATGACATACTTTGATGTTTTTATACCTTAATATATTATGCTACTTTTTTCATTTTTTTGCCATACTATACTATGTCGTTTTTTCACTTTTTTTGCCATACTATATTATGTCTGTTTTCTCACTTTATACGCCTTAATATACTATGACATGTGTATAACTTAACATATTGTGACGTTTTTTGATATTTTATGCTTTAACATACTATGCCATTTTTTTTTAATTTTTTGCCATACTATACTTTGTTGTTTTTTCACTTTCTTTGCCATACCATACGATGTAGTTTTTGTCACTTTTTAGGCTTTAATATACAATCACATCTTTATATCTTGGAATATTATGACGTACTTTGATGTTTTTATGCCTTAACATACTATGCCATTTTTTTCATTTTTTTGCCATACTATACTATGTCATTTTTTCACTTTCTTTGCCATACCATACTATGTAGTTTTTGTCACTTTTTAGGCTTTAATATACAATCACATCTTTATATCTTGGAATATTATGACGTACTTTGATGTTTTTATGCCTTAACATACTATGCCATTTTTTTCATTTTTTTGCCATACTATACTATGTCGTTTTTTCACTTTTTTGCCATACTATATTGTGTCTGTTTTCTCACTTTACAGGCATTAATATACTATGATATATGTATACCTTACCATATTATGACTTTTTTTGATGTTTTTATGCCTTAACATACTATGCCATTTTTTTCATTTTTTTGCCATACTGTACTATGTTGTTTTTCTCACTTTATACGCCTTAATATATAATGATATCTGTATACCTTAACATATTATGATGTTTTTTGATGTTTTTATGCCTTAACATACTATGCCATTTTTTTCATTTTTTTACCATACTATACTATGTCGTTTGTTCACTTTTTTTGCCATACTATATTATATCTGTTTTCTCACTTTATACGCCTTAATATAGTATGATATCTGTATACCTTACCATATTATGACGTTTTTTGATGTTTTTATGCCTTAACATACTATGCCATTTTTTCATTTTTTTTCCATACTATACTGTGTCGTTTTTCTCACTTTATAGACATTAATATACTATGATATCTGTATACCTTACCATATTATGACATACTTTGATGTTTTTATACCTTAATATATTATGCTATTTTTTTCATTTTTTTGCCATACTATACTATGTCGTTTTTTCACTTTTTTTGCCATACTATATTATGTCTTTTTTCTCACTTTATACGCCTTAATATACTATGACATGTGTATAACTTAACATATTGTGACGTTTTTTGATATTTTATGCCTTAACATACTATGCCATTTTTTTTTAATTTTTTGCCATACTATACTATGTTCTTTTTTCACTTTCTTTGCCATACCATACTATGTAGTTTTTGTCACTTTTTAGGCTTTAATATACAATCACATCTTTGTATCTTGGAATATTATGACGTACTTTGATGTTTTTATGCCTTAACATACTATGCCATTTTTTTCATTTTTTTGCCATACTATACTAAGTCGTTTTTTCACTGTTTTTGCCATATTATATTATGTCTGTTTTCTCACTTTACAGGCATTAATATAATATGGTATCTGTATACCTTACCATATTATGACGTTATTTGATGTTTTTATGCCTTAACATACTATGCCATTTTTTTCATTTTTTTGCCATACTATACTATGTCGTTATTTCACTTTATTTGCCGTACCAAACTATGTAGTTTTTGTCACTTTTTAGGCTTTAATGTACAATCACATCTTTATATCTTGGAATATTATGACGTACTTTGATGTTTTTATGCCTTAACATACTATGCCATTTTTTTCATTTTTTTGCCATACTATACTATGTCGTTTGTTCACTTTTTTTGCCATACTATATTATGTCTGTTTTCTCACTTTATAGGCCTTAATATACTATGATATCTGTATACCTTAACATATTATGATGTTTTTTGATGTTTTTATGCCTTAACATACTATGCCATTTTTTTCATGTTTTTGCCATACTATACTGTGTCGTTTTTCTCACTTTATAGGCATTAATATACTATAACATGTGTATAACTTAACATATTATGACGTTTTTTGATCTTTTATGCCTTAACATACTATGCCAGTTTTTTTCGTTTTTTTGCCATACTATACTATGTTGTTTTTTCACTTTTTTTGCCATACTATACTATGTTGTTTTTCTCACTTTACAGGTATTAATATACTATGACATGTGAGTAACTGACCATATTATGACGTTTTTTGATGCTTTTATGCCTTAAAACACTATGCAATTTTTCTTATTTTTGCCATACCATACTATCTTGTTTTACTTACTGTTTAGGCTTTAATATAGAATGACATCTTCATATCTTAGTATATTATGTCGTTTTTCGATGTTTTTATGCCTTAACAACACTATGCCATTTTTTTCATTTTTTTGCCATACTATACTATGTCATTTTTTTCACTTTACAGGCCTTAATATACTATGACATCTTTATAAGTTACCATATTATGACGTTTTTTGATGTTTTTATGCCTTAATATACTATGCTTTTTTTTTACTTTTTTTGCCATACTATATAATGTCTGTTTTCTCACTTTATTGGCCTTAATGTACTATGATATCTGTATACCTTACCATATTATGACGTTTTTTGATGTTTTTATGCCTTAACATACTATACCATTTTTTCATTTTTTTTCCATACTATACTGTGTCGTTATTTCACTCTTTTTGCGATACTATACTATTTTGTTTTTCTCACTTTATAGGCCTTAATATGTGATGATATCTGTATACCTTAACATATTATGATGTTTTTTGATGTTTTTATGCCTTATCATACTATGCCATTTTTTTCATGTTTTTGCCATACTATACTGTGTCGTTTTTCTCACTTTATAGGCATTAATATACGATAACATGTGTATAACTTAACATATTATGACGTTTTTTGATCTTTTATGCCTTAACATACTATGCCAGTTTTTTTCGTTTTTTTGCCATACTATACTATGTTGTTTTTTCACTTTTTTTGCCATACTGTACTATGTTGTTTTTCTCACTTTACAGGTATTAATATACTATGACATGTGAATAACTGACCATATTATGACGTTTTTTGATGCTTTTATGCCTTAAAACACTATGCAATTTTTCGTATTTTTGCCATACCATACTATCTTGTTTTACTTACTGTTTAGGCTTTAATATACAATGACATCTTCATATCTTAGAATATTATGTCGTTTTTCGATGTTTTTATGCCTTACAACACTATGCCATTTTTTTCATTTTTTTGCCATACTATACTATGTCATTTTTTTCACTTTACAGGCCTTAATATACTATGACATCTTTATAAGTTACCATATTATGACGTTTTTTGATATTTTCATGCCTTAATATACTATGCTATTTTTTTCATTTTTTTGCCATACTGTATTATGTCTGTTTTCTCACTTCATACGCATTAATATAGTATGATGTCTGTATACCTTACCATATTATGACGTTTTTTGATGTTTTTATGCCTTAACATACTATGCCATTTTTTTCATTTTTTTGCCATACTATACTATGTCGTTTTTTCACTTTATTTGCCATATCATACTATGTAGTTTTTGTCACTTTTTAGGCTTTAATATACAATCACATCTTTATATCTTGGAATATTATGACGTACTTTGATGTTTTTATGCCTTAACATACTATGCCATTTTTTTCTTTTTTTTGCCATAATATACTATGTCATTTTTTTCACTTTACAGGCCTTAATATACTATAACATGTGTATGACTTAACATATTATGACGTTTTTTGATCTTTTATGCCCCAACATACTATGCCATTTTTTTCATTTTTTTGCCATACTATACTATGTTCTTTTTTCACTTTTTTTGCCATA
This sequence comes from Seriola rivoliana, assembly GCA_002994505.1. Taxonomy (NCBI): domain Eukaryota; kingdom Metazoa; phylum Chordata; class Actinopteri; order Carangiformes; family Carangidae; genus Seriola; species Seriola rivoliana. Next base: position 5,806,841 of record PVUN01001312.1, on the reverse strand, counting down.
CTGTATTATGTCTGTTTTCTCACTTTACAGGTATTAATATACTATGACATGTGAGTATCTGACCATATTATGACGTTTTTGATGCTTTTATGCCTTAAAACACTATGCAATTTTTCTTATTTCTGCCATACCATACTATCTTGTTTTACTTACTGTTTAGGCTTCAATATACAATGACATCTTCATATCTTAGTATATTATGTCGTTTTTCGATGTTTTTATGCCTTAAAACACAATGCCATTTTTTTCATTTTTTTGCCATACTATAATATGTCGTTTTTTCACTTTTTTTGCCATACTATATAATGTCTGTTTTCTCACTTTATTGGCCTTAATGTACTATGATATCTGTATACCTTACCATATTATGACGTTTTTTGATGTTTTTATGCCTTAACATACTATACCATTTTTTCATTTTTTTCCATACTATACTGTGTCGTTTTTTCACTCTTTTTGCCGTACTATGTTGTTTTTCTCACTTTATAGGCCTTAATATGTGATGATATCTGTATACCTTAACATATTATGATGTTTTTTGATGTTTTTATGCCTTAACATACTATGCCATTTTTTTCATGTTTTTGCCATACTATACTGTGTCGTTTTTCTCACTTTATAGGCATTAATATACGATAACATGTGTATAACTTAACATATTATGACGTTTTTTGATCTTTTATGCCTTAACATACTATGCCATTTTTTTCGTTTTTTTGCCATACTATACTATGTTGTTTTTTGACTTTTTTTGCCATACTATACTATGTTGTTTTTCTCACTTTACAGGTATTAATATACTATGACATGTGAATAACTGACCATATTATGACGTTTTTTGATGCTTTTATGCCTTAAAACACTATGCAATTTTTCTTATTTTTGCCATACCATACTGTCTTGTTTTACTTACTGTTTAGGCTTCAATATACAATGACATCTTCATATCTTAGTATATTATGTCGTTTTTCGATATTTTTATGCCTTAAAACACTATGCCATTTTTTATCATTTTTTTTGCCATACTATACTATGTTGTTTTTTCACATTTTTTGCCATACTATATTATGTCTGTTTTTTTAGATTCTTACTTTTTAGGCTTTAACATACAATGACATCTTTATATCTTAGTATATTATGATGTTTTTTGATATTTTTATGCCTTAAAACACGATGCGATTTTTCGTATTTTTGCCATGCTATACTATGTCGTTTTTTCACTTTTTTTGCTATACTATATTATGTGTGTTTTCTCACTTTATAGGCCTCAATATACTATGATATCTGTATACCATACCATATTATGACGTTTTTTGATGTTTTTTTGCCTTAACATACTATGCCATTTTTTTTATTTTTTTGCCATACTATACTATGTCATTTTTTTCACTTGATAGGCCTCAATATACTATCACATCTTTATAAGTTACCATATTATGACGTACTTTGATGTTTTCATGCCTTAATATACTATGCTATTTTTTTCATTTTTTTGCCATACTATACTATGTCGTTTTTTCACTTTTTTTGCCATACTATATTATGTCTGTTTTCTCACTTTATACGCCTTAATATACTATGACATGTGTATAACTTAACATATTGTGACGTTTTTCTATATTTTATGCCTTAACATACTATGCCATTTTTTTCATTTTTTTGCCATACTATACTATGTCGTTATTTCACTTTATTTGCCATACCAAACTATGTAGTTTTTGTCACTTTTTAGGCTTTAATATACAATCACATCTTTATATCTTGGAATATTATGACGTACTTTGATGTTTTTATGCCTTAACATACTATGCCATTTTTTTCATTTTTTTGGCATACTATACTATGTCGTTTGTTCACTTTTTTTGCCATACTATATTATGTCTCTTTTCTCACTTTATAGGCCTTAATATACTATGATATCTGTATACCTTAACATATTATGAAGTTTTTTGATGTTTTTATGCCTTAACATACTATGGCATTTTTTTCATTTTTTTTCCATACTATACTATGTCATTTTTTTCACTTTACAGGCCTTAATATACTATGACATCTTTATAAGTTACCATATTATGATGTTTTTTGATATTTTTATGCCTTAACATACTATGCCATTTTTTTCATTTTTTTGCCATACTATATAATGTCTGTTTTCTCACTTTATTGGCCTTAATGTACTATGATATCTTTATACCTTACCATATTATGACGTTTTTTGATGTTTTTATGCCTTAACATACTATACCATTTTTTCATTTTTTTTCCATACTATACTGTGTCGTTTTTTCACTCTTTTTGCGATACTATACTATTTTGTTTTTCTCACTTTATAGGCCTTAATATGTGATGATATCTGTATAAGTTACCATATTATGACGTTTTTTTGATGTTTTCATGCCTTAATATACTATGCTATTTTTGCCATACTATACTATGTAGTTTTTGTCACTTTTTAGGCTTTAATATACAATGACATCTTTATATCTTGGAATATTATGACGTACTTTGATGTTTTTATGCCTTAACATACTATGCCATTTTTTTCATTTTTTTGCCATACTATACTATGTCATTTTTTCACTTTCTTTGCCATACCATACTATGTAGTTTTTGTCACTTTTTAGGCTTTAATATACATTCACATCTTTATATGTTGGAATATTATGACGTACTTTGATGTTTTTATGCCTTAACATACTATGCCATTTTTTTCATTTTTTTGCCATACTATACTATGTCGTTTTTTCACTTTTTTGCCATACTATATTGTGTCTGTTTTCCCACTTTACAGGCATTAATATACTATGATATATGTATACCTTACCATATTATGACTTTTTTTGATGTTTTTATGCCTTAACATACTATGCCATTTTTTTCATTTTTTTGCCATACTGTACTATGTTGTTTTTCTCACTTTATACGCCTTAATATATAATGATATCTGTATACCTTAACATATTATGATGTTTTTTGATGTTTTTATGCCTTAACATACTATGCCATTTTTTTCATTTTTTTACCATACTATACTATGTCGTTTGTTCACTTTTTTTGCCATACTATATTATATCTGTTTTCTCACTTTATACGCCTTAATATAGTATGATATCTGTATACCTTACCATATTATGACGTTTTTTGATGTTTTTATGCCTTAACATACTATGCCATTTTTTCATTTTTTTTCCATACTATACTGTGTCGTTTTTCTCACTTTATAGACATTAATATACTATGATATCTGTATACCTTACCATATTATGACATACTTTGATGTTTTTATACCTTAATATATTATGCTATTTTTTTCATTTTTTTGCCATACTATACTATGTCATTTTTTCACTTTTTTTGCCATACTATATTATGTCTGTTTTCTCACTTTATACGCCTTAATATACTATGACATGTGTATAACTTAACATATTGTGACGTTTTTCTATATTTTATGCCTTAACATACTATGCCATTTTTTTTTAATTTTTTGCCATACTATACTATGTATTTTTTTCACTTTCTTTGCCATACCATACTATGTAGTTTTTGTCACTTTTTAGGCTTTAATATACAATCACATCTTTATATCTTGGAATATTATGACGTGCTTTGATGTTTTTATGCCTTAACATACTATGCCATTTTTTTCATTTTTTTGCCATACTATACTATGTCGTTTTTTCACTTTTTTTGCCATATTATATTATGTCTGTTTTCTCACTTTACAGGCATTAATATAATATGGTATCTGTATACCTTACCATATTATGACGTACTTTGATGTTTTTATGCCTTAACATACTATGCCATTTTTTTCATTTTTTTGCCATACTATACTATGTCGTTTTTTCACTTTTTTTGCCATACTATATAATGTCTGTTTTCTCACTTTATTGGCCTTAATGTACTATGATATCTGTATACCTTACCATATTATGACGTTTTTTGATGTTTTTATGCCTTAACATACTATACCATTTTTTCATTTTTTTTCCATACTATACTGTGTCGTTATTTCACTCTTTTTGCGATACTATACTATTTTGTTTTTCTCACTTTATAGGCCTTAATATGTGATGATATCTGTATACCTTAACATATTATGATGTTTTTTGATGTTTTTATGCCTTAACATACTATGCCATTTTTTTCATGTTTTTGCCATACTATACTGTGTCGTTTTTCTCACTTTATATGCATTAATATACGATAACATGTGTATAACTTAACATATTATGACGTTTTTTGATCTTTTATGCCTTAACATACTATGCCAGTTTTTTTCGTTTTTTTGCCATACTATACTATGTCATTTTTTTCACTTTACAGGCCTTAATATACTATGACATCTTTATAAGTTACCATATTATGACGTTGTTTTGATGTTTTCATGCCTTAATATACTATGCTATTTTTTTCATTTTTTTGCCATACTATACTATGTCGTTTTTTCACTTTTTTTGCCATACTATACTGTGTCGTTTTTCTCACTTTATAGACATTAATATACTATGATATCTGTATACCTTACCATATTATAACATACTTTGATGTTTTTATACCTTAATATATAATGCTATTTTTTCATTTTTTTGCCATACTATACTATGTCGTTTTTTCACTCTTTTTGCCATACTATATAATGTCTGTTTTCTCACTTTATTGGCCTTAATGTACCATGATATCTGTATACCTTACCATATTATGACGTTTTTTGAGGTTTTTATGCCTTAACATACGATACCATTTTTTCATTTTTTTCCATACTATACTGTGTCATTTTTCTCACTTTATAGACATTAATATACAATGACATCTTTAAATCTTAGAATATTATGACGTTTTTTGATGTTTTTATGCCTTTACATACTATGCCATTTTTTTCATTTTTTTACCATACTATACTATGTCGTTTTTTCACTTTTTTTGCCATACTATTTATGTCTGTTTTCTCACTTTATACGCCTTAATATACCATGATATCTGTATACCATACCATATTATGACGTTTTTTGATATTTTTTTGCCTTAACATACTATGCCATTTTTTAAGTTTTTTCCATACTATACTGTGTCGTTTTTCTCACTTTATAGGCATTAATATACTATGACATGTGTATAACTTAACATATTGTGACATTTTTGATATTTTATGCCTTAACATACTATGCCATTTTTTAAAAATTTTTGCCATACTATACTCTGTTGTTTTTTCACTTTTTTTGCCATACTATACTATGTAGTTTTTGTCACTTTTTAGGCTTTAATATACAATGACATCTTTATATCTTGGAATATTATGACGTACTTTGATGTTTTTATGCCTTAACATACTATGCCATTTTTTTCACTTTTTTTGCCATACTATATTATGTCTGTTTTCTCACTTTATAGGCCTTAATATATCATGATATCTGTATACCATACCATATTATGACGTTCTTTGATGTTTTTATGCCTTAACATACTATGCCATTTTTTTCATTTTTTTGCCATACTATACTATGTCGTTTTTTCACTTTATTTGCCATACCATACTATGTAGTTTTTGTCACTTTTTAGGCTTCAATATACAATCACATCTTTATATCTTGGAATATTATGACGTACTTTGATGTCTTTTATGCCTTAACATACTATGCAATTTTTTTCATTTTTTTTGCCATACTATACTATGTCGTTTTTTCACTTTTTTTGCCATACTTTATTATGTCTGTTTTCTCACTTTATAGGCCTTAATATACCATGATATCTGTATACCATACCATATTATGACGTTCTTTGATGTTTTTATGCCTTAAAACACTATGCAATTTTTTCTTATTTTTGCCATACCATACTATCTTGTTTTACTTACTGTTTAGGCTTTAATATACAATGACATCTTCATATCTTAGTATATTATGTCGTTTTTTGATGTTTTTATGCCTTAAAACACTATGCCATTTTTTTCATTTTTTTGCCATACTATACTATATCGTTTTTTCACTTTCTTAACCATACCATACTATGTAGTTTTTATCAGTTTTCAGGCTTTAATATACAATCACATCTTAATATCTTGGAATATTATGACGTACTTTGATGTTTTTATGTCTTAACATACTATGCCATTTTTTTCACTTTTTTTGCCATACTATATTATGTCTGTTTTCTCACTTTATAGGCCTTAATATACCATGATATCTGTATACCATACCATATTATGACGTTCTATGATGTTTTTATGCCTTAACATACTATGCCATTTTTTTAATTTTTTTTGCCATACTATACTATGTCGTTTTTTCACTTTTTTTGCCATACTATATTATGTATGTTTTCTCACTTTATAGGCCTTAATGTACTATGATATCTGTATACCATACCATATTATGACGTTTTTTGATGTTTTTATGCCTTAACATACTATGCCATTTTTTCATTTTTTTCCATAATATACTGTGTCGTTTTTCTCACTTTATAGGCATTAATATACTATGACATGTGTATAACTTAACATATTATGACGTTTTTTGTTATTTTATGTCTTAACATACTATGCCATTTTTTTCATTTTTTTGCCATACTATACTATATTGTTTTTTCACTTTTTTTGCCATACTATATTATGTCTGTTTTCTCACTTTACAGGTATTAATATACTATGACATGTGAGTATCTGACCATATTATGACGTTTTTTAATGTTTTTATGCCTTCAAACACTATGCAATTTTTTCTTATTTTTGCCATACCATACTATCTTGTTTTTCTTACTGTTTAGGCTTTAATATACAATGACATCTTCATATCTTAGTATATTATGTCGTTTTTCGATATTTTTATGCCTTAAAACACTATGCCATTTTTTATCATTTTTTTGCCATACTATACTATGTTGTTTTTTCACTTTTTTTGCCATACTATATTATGTCTGTTTTTTTAGATTCTTACTTTTTAGGCTTTAACATACAATGACATCTTTATATCTTAGTATATTATGATGTTTTTTGATATTTTTATGCCTTAAAACACGATGCGATTTTTCGTATTTTTGCCATGCTATACTATGTCGTTTTTTCACTTTTTTTGCTATACTATACTATGTCTGTTTTCTCACTTTATAGGCCTTAATATACTATGATATCTGTATACCATACCATATTATGACGTTTTTTGATGTTTTTTTGCCTTAACATACTATGCCATTTTTTCATTTTTTTTTCCATACTATACTGTGTCGTTTTTCTCACTGTATAGGCATTAATATACTATGACATGTGTATAACGTAACATATTGTGACGTTTTTTGATATTTTATGCCTTAACATACTATGCCATTTTTTAAAATTTTTTGCCATACTATACTATGTTGTTTTTTCACTTTTTTTGCCATACTATACTATGTTGTTTTTCTCACTTTACAGGTATTAATATACTATGACATGTGAGTAACTGACCATATTATGATGTTTTTTGATGTTTTTATGCCTTAACATACTATGCCATTTTTTTCATTTTTTTGCCATACTATACTATGTCGTTTTTCCACTTTCTTTGCCATACCATACTATGTAGTTTTTGTCACTTTTTAGGCTTTAATATACAATCACATCTTTATATCTTGGAATATTATGACGTACTTTGATGTTTTTATGCCTTAACATACTATGCCATTTTTTTCATTTTTTTGCCATACTATATTATGTCTGTTTTCTCACTTTATAGGCCTTAATATACTATGATATCTGTATACCTTACCATATTATGACGTTTTTTGATGTTTTTATGCCTTAACATACTATACCATTTTTTCATTTTTTTCCATACTATACTGTGTCGTTTTTCTCACTTTATAGACATTAATGTACTATGATATCTGTATACGTTACCATATTATGACGTACTTTGATGTTTTTATGCCTTAACATACTATGCCATTTTTTTCATTTTTTTGCCACACTATACTATGTCGTTTTTTCACTCTTTTTGCCATACTATACTATGTTGTTTTTCTCACTTTTTTTGCCATACTATATTATGTCTGTTTTCTCACTTTACAGGCATTAATATACTATGATATCTGTATACCTTAGCATATTATGACGTTTTTTGATGTTTTTATGCCTTAACATACTATGCCATTTTTTCATTTTTTTCCATACTGTACTGTGTCGTTTTTCTCACTTTATAGACATTAATATACTATGATATCTGTATACCTTACCATATTATGACATACTTTGATGTTTTTATACCTTAATATATTATGCTATTTTTTTCATTTTTTTGCCATACTATACTATGTCATTTTTTTCACTTTACAGGCCTCAATATACTATCACATCTGCATAAGTTACCATATTATGACGTACTTTGATGTTTTCATGCCTTAATATACTATGCTATTTTTTTCATTTTTTTGCCATACTATACTATGTCGTTTTTTCACTTTTTTTGCCATACTATATTATGTCTGTTTTCTCACTTTATACGCCTTAATATACTATGACATGTGTATAACTTAACATATTGTGACGTTTTTCTATATTTTATGCCTTAACATACTATGCCATTTTTTTTAATTTTTTGCCATACTATACTATGTATTTTTTCACTTTCTTTGCCATACCATACTATGTAGTTTTTGTCACTTTTTAGGCTTTAATATACAATCACATCTTTATATCATGGAATATTATGACGTTCATTGATGTTTTTATGCCCTAACATACTATGCCATATTTTTCATTTTTTTGCCATACTATACTATGTCGTTTTTTCACTTTTTTTGCCATACTATATAATGTCTGTTTTCTAACTTTATTGGCCTTAATATACTATGATATCTGTATACCATACCATATTATGACGTTTTTTGATGTTTTTTTGCCTTAACATACTATGCCATTTTTTCATTTTTTTTCCATACTATACTGTGTCGTTTTTCTCACTTTATAGGCATTAATATACTATGACATGTGAGTAACTGACCATATTATGACGTTTTTTGATGTTTTTATGCCTTAACATACTATGCCATTTTTTTCATTTTTTTGCCATACTATACTATGTCGTTTTTCCACTTTCTTTGCCATACCAAACTGTCTAGTTTTTGTCACTTTATAGGCCTTAATATGTGATGATATCTGTATACCTTAACATATTATGATGTTTTTTGATGTTTTTATGCCTTATCATACTATGCCATTTTTTTCATGTTTTTGCCATACTATACTGTGTCGTTTTTCTCACTTTATAGGCATTAATATACGATAACATGTGTATAACTTAACATATTATGACGTTTTTTGATCTTTTATGCCTTAACATACTATGCCAGTTTTTTTCGTTTTTTTGCCATACTATACTATGTTGTTTTTTCACTTTTTTTGCCATACTGTACTATGTTGTTTTTCTCACTTTACAGGTATTAATATACTATGACATGTGAATAACTGACCATATTATGACGTTTTTTGATGCTTTTATGCCTTAAAACACTATGCAATTTTTCTTATTTTTGCCATACCATACTATCTTGTTTTACTTACTGTTTAGGCTTCAATATACAATGACATCTTCATATCTTAGTATATTATGTCGTTTTTCGATATTTTTATGCCTTAACATACTATGCCATTTTTTTCATTTTTTTGCCATACTATACTATGTTGTTTATTCACTTTTTTTGCCATACTATATTATGTCTGTTTTTTTAGATTCTTACTTTTTAGGCTTTAACATACAATGACATCTTTATATCTTAGTATATTATGATGTTTTTTGATATTTTTATGCCTTAAAACACGATGCGATTTTTCGTATTTTTGCCATGCTATACTATGTCGTTTTTTCACTTTTTTTGCTATGCTATACTATGTCTGTTTTCTCACTTTATAGGCCTCAATATACTTTGATATCTGTATACCATACCATATTATGACGTTTTTTGATGTTTTTTTGCCTTAACATACTATGCCATTTTTTCATTTTTTTTCCATACTAGTGTCGTTTTTCTCACTTTATAGGCATTAATATACTATGACATGTGTATAACGTAACATATTGTGACGTTTTTTGATATTCTATGCCTTAACATACTATGCCATTTTTTAAAATTTTTTGCCATACTATACTATGTTGTTTTTTCACTTTTTTTGCCATACTATACTATGTTGTTTTGTCACTGTTTTGAGGCTTTAAAAATATACAATGACAATCTTATATCTGAATATTATGTCGTTTTTCGATGTTTTTATGCCTTACAACACTATGCCATTTTTTTCATTTTTTTGCCATACTATATTATGTCTATTTTCTCACTTTATACGCATTAATATAGTATGATGTCTGTATACCTTACCATATTATGACGTTTTTTGATGTTTTTATGCCTTAACATACTATGCCATTTTTTTCATTTTTTTGCCATACTATACTATGTCGTTTTTTCACTTTATTTGCCATACTAATTAATGTCTGTTTTCCCACTTTATAGGCCTTAATATGACCATGATATCTGTAATACGCATACCATATTATGACGGTTCTTTGATGTTTTTATGCCGTTAAATATCTATGGCCATTTTTTCATTTTTTTTGCCATAACTATAGCTAGTGTCCGTTTTCACTTTATTTGCCATACCATACTATGTAGTTTTTGTCACTTTTTAGGCTTCAATATACAATCACATCTTTATATCTTGGAATATTATGACGTACTTTGATGTTTTTATGCCTTAACATACTATGTAATTTTTTTCATTTTTTTTGCCATACTATACTATGTCGTTTTTTCACTTTTTTTGCCATACTTTATTATGTCTGTTTTCTCACTTTATAGGCCTTAATATACCATGATATCTGTATACCATACCATATTATGACGGTCTTTGATGTTTTTATGCCTTAAAACACTATGCAATTTTTTCTTATTTTTGCCATACCATACTATCTTGTTTTACTTACTGTTTAGGCTTTAATATACAATGACATCTTCATATCTTAGTATATTATGTCGTTTTTTGATGTTTTTATGCCTTAAAACACTGTGCCATTTTTTTCATTTTTTTACCATACTATACTATATCGTTTTTTCACTTTCTTAACCATACCATACTATGTAGTTTTTGTCAGTTTTCAGGCTTTAATATACAATCACATCTTAATATCTTGGAATATTATGACGTACTTTGATGTTTTTATGTCTTAACATACTATGCCATTTTTTTCATTTTTTTTGCCATACTATACTATGTCGTTTTTTCACTTTTTTTGCCATACTTTATTATGTCTCTTTTCTCACTTTATAGGCCTTAATATACCATGATATCTGTATACCATACCATATTATGACGTTATTTGATGTTTTTATGCCTTAACATACTATGCCATTTTTTTCATTTTTTTTGCCATACTATACTATGTCGTTTTTTCACTTTTTTTGCCATACTATATAATGTCTGTTTTCTCACTTTATAGGCCTTAATGTACTATGATATCTGTATACCATACCATATTATGACGTTTTTTGATGTTTTTATGCCTTAACATACTATGCCATTTTTTCATTTTTTTCCATAATATACTGTGTCGTTTTTCTCACTTTATAGGCATTAATATACTATGACATGTGTATAACTTAACATATTATGACGTTTTTTGTTATTTTATGTCTTAACATACTATGCCATTTTTTAAATTTTTTTGCCATACTATACTCTGTTGTTTTTTCACTTTTTTTGCCATACTATACTATGTAGTTTTTGTCACTCTTTAGGCTTTAATATACAATGACATCTTTATATCTTGGAATATTATGACGTACTTTGATGTTTTTATGCCTTAACATACTATGCCATTTTTTTCACTTTTTTTGCCATACTATATTATGTCTGTTTTCTCACTTTATAGGCCTTAATATACCATGATATCTGTATACCATACCATATTATGACGTTCTTTGATGTTTATATGTCTTAACATACTATGCCATTTTTTTCATTTTTTTGCCATACTATACTATGTCGTTTTTTCACTTTATTTGCCATACCATACTATGTAGTTTTTGTCACTTTTTAGGCTTCAATATACAATCACATCTTTATATCTTGGAATATTATGACGTACTTTGATGTCTTTTATGCCTTAACATACTATGCAATTTTTTTCATTTTTTTTGCCATACTATACTATGTCGTTTTTTCACTTTTTTTGCCATACTTTATTATGTCTGTTTTCTCACTTTATAGGCCTTAATATACCATGATATCTGTATACCATACCATATTATGACGTTCTTTGATGTTTTTATGCCTTAAAACACTATGCAATTTTTTCTTATTTTTGCCATACCATACTATCTTGTTTTACTTACTGTTTAGGCTTTAATATACAATGACATCTTCATATCTTAGTATATTATGTCGTTTTTTGATGTTTTTATGCCTTAAAACACTATGCCATTTTTTTCATTTTTTTGCCATACTATACTATATCGTTTTTTCACTTTCTTAACCATACCATACTATGTAGTTTTTGTCAGTTTTCAGGCTTTAATATACAATCACATCTTAATATCTTGGAATATTATGACGTACTTTGATGTTTTTATGTCTAAACATACTATGCCATTTTTTTCATTTTTTTGCCATACTATACTATGTCGTTTTTTCACTTTTTTTGCCATACTATATTATGTCTCTTTTCTCACTTTATAGGCCTTAATATACCATGATATCTGTATACCATACCATATTATGACGTTCTATGATGTTTTTATGCCTTAACATACTATGCCATTTTTTTCATTTTTTTTGCCATACTATACTATGTCATTTTTTCACTTTTTTTGCCATACTATATTATGTCTGTTTTCTCACTTTATAGGCCTTAATGTACTATGATATCTGTATACCATACCATATTATGACGTTTTTTGTTGTTTTTATGCCTTAACATACTATGCCATTTTTTCAATTTTTTCATAATATAACTGTGGTCGTGTTTTCTCACCTAATAGCATTAAATATCTGTGACATGTGGTTATACAACTTCAACATATTATACGTTTTTGTAATTTAAATGCTAAACATACGTAATGCCAATTTTTAAATTTTTGCCATATCTAATACACTCTGTTTGTTTTTTCACTTTTTATTGCCACTACTAATACTAATGTAGTTTTGGTCAACTAACTTTAACAGAGCTTTAATATACAATGACATCTTTATATCTTGGAATATTATGACGTACTTTGATGTTTTTATGCCTTAACATACTATGCCATTTTTTTCACTTTTTTTGCCATACTATATTATGTCTGTTTTCTCACTTTATAGGCCTTAATATATCATGATATCTGTATACCATACCATATTATGACGTTCTTTGATGTTTTTATGCCTTAACATACTATGCCATTTTTTTCATTTTTTTGCCATACTATACTGTGTCGTTTTTTCACTTTTTTTGCCATACTATATTATGTCTGTTTTCTCACTTTATAGGCCTTAATATACCATGATATCTGTATACCATACCATATTATGACGTTCTATGATGTTTTTATGCCTTAACATACTATGCCATTTTTTTCATTTTTTTGCCATACTATACTATGTTGTTTTTTCACTTTTTTTTATATTATATTATGTCTTTTTTCTCAATTTACAGGTATTAATATACTATGACATGTGAGTACCTGACCATATTATGACGTTTTTTGATGTTTTTATGCCTTAAAACACTATGCAATTTTTTCTTATTTTTGCCATACCATACTATCTTGTTTTACTTACTGTTTAGGCTTTAATATACAATGACATCTTCATATCTTAGTATATTATGTTGTTTTTTGATGTTTTTATGCCTTAAAACACTATGCCATTTTTTTCATTTTTTTGCCATACTATACTATATCGTTTTTTCACTTTCTTAACCATACCATACTATGTAGTTTTTGTCAGTTTTCAGGCTTTAATATACAATCACATCTTAATATCTTGGAATATTATGACGTACTTTGATGTTTTTATGTCTTAACATACTATGCCATTTTTTTCATTTTTTTTGCCATACTATACTCTGTTGTTTTTTCACTTTTTTTGCCATACTATACTATGTAGTTTTTGTCACTTTTTAGGCTTTAATATACAATGACATCTTTATATCTTGGAATATTATGACGTACTTTGATGTTTTTATGTCTTAACATACTATGCCATTTTTTTCACTTTTTTTGCCATACTATATTATGTCTGTTTTCTCACTTTATAGGCCTTAATATACTATGATATCTGTATACCATACCATATTATGACGTTCTTTGATGTTTTTATGCCTTAACATACTATGCCATTTTTTTCATTTTTTTGCCATACTATACTCTGTCGTTTTTTCACTTTTTTTGCCATACTTTATTATGTCTCTTTTCTCACTTTATAGGCCTTAATATACCATGATATCTGTATACCATACCATATTATGACGTTATTTGATGTTTTTATGCCTTAACATACTATGCCATTTTTTTCATTTTTTTGCCATACTATACTACGTCGTTTTTTCACTTTTTTTGCCATACTATATTATGTCTGTTTTCTCACTTTATAGGCCTTAATATACCATGATATCTGTATACCATACCATATTATGACGTTCTATGATGTTTTTATGCCTTAACATACTATGCCATTTTTTTCACTTTTTTTGCCATACTATATTATGTCTGTTTTCTCACTTTATAGGCCTTAATGTACTATGATATCTGTATACCATACCATATTATGACGTTTTTTGATGTTTTTATGCCTTAACATACTATGCCATTTTTTCATTTTTTTCCATAATATACTGTGTCGTTTTTCTCACTTTATAGGCATTAATATACTATGACATGTGTATAACTTAACATATTATGACGTTTTTTGTTATTTTATGTCTTAACATACTATGCCATTTTTTAAATTTTTTTGCCATACTATACTCTGTTGTTTTTTCACTTTTTTTGCCATACTATACTATGTAGTTTTTGTCACTCTTTAGGCTTTAATATACAATGACATCTTTATATCTTGGAATATTATGACGTACTTTGATGTTTTTATGCCTTAACATACTATGCCATTTTTTTCACTTTTTTTGCCATACTATATTATGTCTGTTTTCTCACTTTATAGGCCTTAATATACCATGATATCTGTATACCATACCATATTATGACGTTCTTTGATGTTTATATGTCTTAACATACTATGCCATTTTTTTCATTTTTTTGCCATACTATACTATGTCGTTTTTTCACTTTATTTGCCATACCATACTATGTAGTTTTTGTCACTTTTTAGGCTTCAATATACAATCACATCTTTATATCTTGGAATATTATGACGTACTTTGATGTCTTTTATGCCTTAACATACTATGCAATTTTTTTCATTTTTTTTGCCATACTATACTATGTCGTTTTTTCACTTTTTTTGCCATACTTTATTATGTCTGTTTTCTCACTTTATAGGCCTTAATATACCATGATATCTGTATACCATACCATATTATGACGTTCTTTGATGTTTTTATGCCTTAAAACACTATGCAATTTTTTCTTATTTTTGCCATACCATACTATCTTGTTTTACTTACTGTTTAGGCTTTAATATACAATGACATCTTCATATCTTAGTATATTATGTCGTTTTTTGATGTTTTTATGCCTTAAAACACTATGCCATTTTTTTCATTTTTTTGCCATACTATACTATATCGTTTTTTCACTTTCTTAACCATACCATACTATGTAGTTTTTGTCAGTTTTCAGGCTTTAATATACAATCACATCTTAATATCTTGGAATATTATGACGTACTTTGATGTTTTTATGTCTAAACATACTATGCCATTTTTTTCATTTTTTTGCCATACTATACTATGTCGTTTTTTCACTTTTTTTGCCATACTATATTATGTCTCTTTTCTCACTTTATAGGCCTTAATATACCATGATATCTGTATACCATACCATATTATGACGTTCTATGATGTTTTTATGCCTTAACATACTATGCCATTTTTTTCATTTTTTTTGCCATACTATACTATGTCATTTTTTCACTTTTTTTGCCATACTATATTATGTCTGTTTTCTCACTTTATAGGCCTTAATGTACTATGATATCTGATATCCATACCATATTAGTACGGGTTTTTTGTTGTTTTTGCTTAACATTACTATGCCCATTTTTTCATTTTTTTCCCCATAATAACTGTGTCGTTTTCTCACTTTATAGCATAATATACTGTGAACATGTGTATAAAACTTACATATATGGACGTTTTGATATTTTATGTCTTAACATACTATGCCATTTTTTAAATTTTTTTGCCATACTATACTCTGTTGTTTTTTCACTTTTTTTGCCATACTATACTATGTAGTTTTTGTCACTCTTTAGGCTTTAATATACAATGACATCTTTATATCTTGGAATATTATGACGTACTTTGATGTTTTTATGCCTTAACATACTATGCCATTTTTTTCACTTCTTTTGCCATACTATATTATGTCTGTTTTCTCACTTTATAGGCCTTAATATACCATGATATCTGTATACCATACCATATTATGACGTACTTTGATGTTTTTATGCCTTAACATACTATGCAATTTTTTTCATTTTTTTTGCCATACTATACTATGTCGTTTTTTCACTTTTTTTGCCATACTTTATTATGTCTGTTTTCTCACTTTATAGGCCTTAATATACCATGATATCTGTATACCATACCATATTATGACGTTCTTTGATGTTTTTATGCCTTAAAACACTATGCAATTTTTTCTTTTTTTTGCCATACCATACTATCTTGTTTTACTTACTGTTTAGGCTTTAATATACAATGACATCTTCATATCTTAGTATATTATGTCGTTTTTTGATGTTTTTATGCCTTAAAACACTGTGCCATTTTTTTCATTTTTTTACCATACTATACTATATCGTTTTTTCACTTTCTTAACCATACCATACTATGTAGTTTTTGTCAGTTTTCAGGCTTTAATATACAATCACATCTTAATATCTTGGAATATTATGACGTACTTTGATGTTTTTATGTCTTAACATACTATGCCATTTTTTTCATTTTTTTTGCCATACTTTATTATGTCTCTTTTCTCACTTTATAGGCCTTAATATACCATGATATCTGTATACCATACCATATTATGACGTTCTTTGATGTTTTTATGCCTTAACATACTATGCCATTTTTTTCATTTTTTTTGCCATACTATACTATGTCGTTTTTTCACTTTTTTTGCCATACTATATAATGTCTGTTTTCTCACTTTATAGGCCTTAATGTACTATGATATCTGTATACCATACCATATTATGACGTTTTTTGATGTTTTTATGCCTTAACATACTATGCCATTTTTTCATTTTTTTCCATAATATACTGTGTCGTTTTTCTCACTTTATAGGCATTAATATACTATGACATGTGTATAACTTAACATATTATGAAGTTTTTTGATATTTTATGTCTTAACATACTATGCCATTTTTTAAATTTTTTTGCCAGACTATACTATGTTGTTTTTTCACTTTTTTTGCCATACTATATTATGTCTTTTTTCTCACTTTGCAGGTATTAATATACTATGACATGTGAGTACCTGACCATATTATGACGTTTTTTGATGTTTTTATGCCTTAAAACACTATGCAATTTTTTCTTATTTTTGCCATACCATACTATCTTGTTTTACTTACTGTTTAGGCTTTAATATACAATGACATCTTCATATCTTAGTATATTATGTCGTTTTTTGATGTATTTATGCCTTAAAACACTATGCCATTTTTTTCATTTTTTTGCCATACTATACTATATCGTTTTTTCACTTTCTTAACCATACCATACTATGTAGTTTTTGTCAGTTTTCAGGCTTTAATATACAATCACATCTTAATATCTTGGAATATTATGACATACTTTGATGTTT